>PYXC01001889.1:3827500-3860000 GCA_015244755.2 Tenualosa ilisha | reverse complement strand
TTTTGTTTTTGTTTTTTTGTTAAAGTTGTATCCATTTCCGCTAGTAAGATTTGTTTTCTGTCGGTGACACTATGTACTATAATTTGATACACACATTGAAAGCTTACATTTGCTCCTTCATATATTCAGTTAGGCATTTCTGACTTGATCAGGGGGAAAAGTATTCAAGCTTTGCCAGGAAAAAGAATCTGAGCCGTTTTGACTCTGCAAGGTTCCTTTGATCTTGGCCTTGGTGAGGTTTCTGCAGTGAGAGGATTTGACTGCTGCACGTTTGAAGTTGATGTTACTTACTATGAGTTTTTTGAGAGGAAAAGTCAAACACATGGATGCACATTGAGCAGGGAATAGAGTTGAGCTGTTGGATGAGAACTCTGCATCAAAAGCTATTTAAGGTATAGGAGGTCCCTCTAGTGGTTCCATATGGTAATACAGAAAATGCATGGCACAGTTTTATCATGGAACTGTGCTTCCCTGTGCTGGTCATTGATATGCATTGTATATTCATTGCATTTGCAATGTTTTTTTGGTGACTTCAGTGTTTGTTTGTTTGTGTTTAGTGTGTTGTGTCGCACTTGATTCTTATAAATGTATGTTTCTTCTCCATAGGCCAAGAGAGCAGTGCAGAGGGGAGCAACAGCAGTCATCTTTGATGTGTCTGAAAACCCTGAAGCCATTGATCAAGTGAGTAGCTTTATTAATGGCCTTTTTTCTGACCTCTTTCATGAACAAAGTTCATTTGGACTTTTATGTCATGCCAGTGTTAGCAGCACCTCAGTCAAAAGGAGGAAAAAGAACAATTTCCCCACCACTTAGTTTAACAAACTGTTGAAAGTTTTTTTTTTTTTTTTTTTTTTTTTTTTTTCACACAAACCCATCATAGCAAGATTTAACTTGCTCTCAGCATCAGCAATCAGAGCTGCCATGGACACACAATACTGTATGACGACATCTTTATCAGCACAAGACCGTATCGGTAGACAAGTTTGTGTGTGTGTGTGTGTGTGTGTGTGTGTTAGCGGGGGGGGATATGAGAGGGTGACGTGAGTGTTGTGTATGATGGTGTAATGGGTGTGGAGGGGTATATCTTACCGTCGCTCTCCCCCAACTGCGGGGTCTCGGATTCGGGTAGCGCTCTCAGCCAGGGCTGGGGTCCGCTCCTCCACCTCCACCTCCACCCCCAAAGTCGCTCCCCTGACAATTAAGGTGTCGCCAGCGCCCAGCTTATTAATCAGCCACTGATCTGTTTGACCTTGTCAGTACTCGGACACCAGAGTCGACAGCATCCCCTCCCATTGTCATGGAGCCGGGATGGGTTTTATGTGTGAGCATCTCATCACGGTGAGGATGAGCTCATCCCGGTATAAAGCTGAGCTCACCCATGTTCTGCCTCAGCTTGGGTGTCCTCCCTCAGAGAGATAGCTGTGAGAAACTGCCCTTTGGAGCTCCAGCTTGTGTTTTTTTCCCTCCACAAGGTCTCAGCCTCACAATAAGGTCTTCGTCGTCATGGCTAAAAGTATATGAGTGATACTGTGATGGGCTGATGCGGACGCCCCTCCAGCACCCGTCCATGCCCTGTTCCTTCCTCACAACAGAGGTTTCGTGTGTGATGGCGGTGGGGGTGGGGGGACCCCTTCTCACGTGCCTGAGGGGCCAGGCTTGACACATGCATTGGGAAGAAAAAAAATCCCATCTTGTTCTGTTATTTTGCCCTCTTTCTCTCTCTCTCTCTCTCTCTCTCTCTCTCTGTCTTTTTTTTTCTCTGTGAATTTGTTTCACATTATCTCTTGTTTTCAGGGAAACACAAAATTGTTGCCAGTGGCTAAGGGACTTTTTTTTTTATTTAAAGGATGAGGATGGAGGGTGGTGGGCTAAGACATAAGAGAGAGAGGGGGGAGAACTCTGCACTTTCTCTTGACTGTCCATAATTCGGTTGGAAACATGGCGAAGTGGAGGACTGGAGGTTTGAGTATCCTTGGTATTTCCCCTTGGGTTTGTTGTAATTACAGAGTCCTGTGCTAGACTACAGAGATACAAAGCGGATGAGAGAGACTAAATTCGGTGTCCACATTCAGAACATGCAATTCATTCGCTTTTTTTTTCTCCTCCTCTGCGTCTCCCTGCGTCCCCCTCCAAAGAGTCCTCACCGCACTTTCCATGCCTCTAGTCTATAGGTCTGTTTTTCACATGGCCTCTCGCTGACAACCGAAACGCCTCTGCTGACATTCGGGTCCATGCAGACTCATACAAGTCAGTTAGCAGGTGAACATGAGGAAGAATGAGTAGCATGCACTCGATCGAAGATGGCTTCCGTTGTCTCTGACTTCTCATCACTGACATGCTTGTTTCAGCAAACAGCACTCTGCCTATTCTCTGTGTCAGACTCGAGAGATCAGGAAAAGTATCCTCATCTCTGTATTCGTCCCCCCCTCCCCACACACACACACACACACACACAGAGTACTCGAACTGTCCGTTCTATGTCTGTCTTCTATGTCGAAGCACACTCTCCCACAGAGTGAGAGCGCCCCTGTCCCCTGACAGTCCACTCCATGTATACACTGCTGCATGAATTGTAGTGTCCTGACTCTGTCCATGCGCGGCAAACAAAAGCGGCTCACTCAAAGCTCTGCACTATATTCCCACCAATCCCCAAGCTGCTTGGCTGAACTGAATCAATCTGCTAATTGCGCTGGAATTCCCTGTGTGTTTGTCAGCTGAACCAGCTGTCGGAGGATCCCCTCAAGAGGCCGGTGGTGTACGTGAAGGGGGCCGACGCCGTCAAGCTCATGAACATTGTGAACAAGCAGAAAGTGGCCCGGGCCAGGATCCAGCACAGGCCGCCGAGGGTGAGGGAGCCAGGGACACAGACACACACACACTCACTCACTCACTCACTCACACTCACACTCTCACACACACACACACACACACACACACTCACACTCACACACATTCATACCAATGTATGAACATGCTCACAATAAACAGACAAACTCATACATACAGTCTGTTTCTTTCAAACAAAACACACTCAGATGCACACGCACACACACATAGACACACTCCTCACTCTTTCACTCATCTCATCTCCAACCCATCCAGTGTCTTCCCCTTTCTGTCTTTTTGTTGCTGTTAGACCCTTTACTGTTACACTGCCACCACTATATAAGCTATTATTATTATTATTATTATTATTATTATTATTAATAAACTTCAGTCTTGCACACTTCCACCACTTCACCAGTCACATTTTAAACTGTGTGTGATGTGAGATTTAACCATAGTTCTGGTGTGTGTGTGGTGTGTGTGTGTGTGTGTGTGTGTGTGTGTGTGTGTTTTGGGGGTTGCAGCCTGCGGAGTATTTCGACATGGGGATTTTTCTGGCCTTCTTTGTGGTTGTGTCACTCGTCTGCCTCATCCTGCTGATCAAGATCAAACTGAAGCAGCGCCGCAGCCAGGTAAGACAACAGCGCTCTCAGTCTCACCTTTAACCTTCAGGTGACCTCAGAGGTCAGGTCAAGGCCGGGCTGAGTTTCTGGAAAGCCTCGTTGCCAACTGTCATTGTAATCTTGGTAGCTATACCATTGACTGTAATGGTACAATTACGCGATGACTAAGATGGTGACAGAAGTTTGCTACGACACTTTCTAGAAATTCAGCCCATCAACAGTTACCTCCAAGGTGACCTAAGGGCCTTAGGGGTCAGGTATTTCACCACCTCAGTCTAAACAGTAACCTCCAAGGTGACCTTAGGGGTCAGATGAAGGGTAAAAATCACCATGTCAATCAGTGCAGCAAACTTCAGGGTGACGTCAGGGTTCATATTGACCATCACACTGACCTTCAGCCAGCCTCCTCACTATAGTACACATCCTCTCTCGGTCATTGATCAACTGTGTTGTGCTGTGCTTATTCAGAGTCTTGTTGAAGCCTGAAGCCTCTCTGGTGTTAAAGTGATATGCTCTGGTCCTCCTGCAGAGCTCCATGAACAGAATGGCCATCCAGGCCCTAGAGAAGATGGAGACGCGCAAGTTCAAGGCAAAGGGCAAAGGTCAACGCGAGAGCAGCTGTGGGGCGTCCGATTCGCTCAGTAGCAGCTCCACATCTGACTGTGCCATCTGCCTGGAGAAGTACATCGATGGGGAGGTGAGATGCAAACACCACACACACACAAATAAGACCACTTCACCAAGATTTAGCAAAAATAACACTGCAAGACTGATGTGACAAAGTAATTGGACAAGCTTTGACATGAATGGCATGAATGAACTCAATTTATTTGATGGGTAAAGTAATACAGTACATGCAAGACACTTGTCCTGGAATTAAACTAGCTGAAGAAATTGGTGTGGTGGTATGCCAGCCCTTAGTTGCCCTAACCCACGAAGGGCAAATGCTGAATTCCTGTAATGTCGACGTGTCTCTGCTAGAGGTGTCGGGTTGGACCATCCATCTGGCTGCCAGTTCTTACATGTTGATTCCTGACCTGGTACTGACCTGGTACTGACCTGTATTGAGCTGTAGATGGTTCATTTGATACTGACTCTGAAACAGAATCGAGAGGCGCATCAGGACAGTGGGGCCACTTACTTAGACATTCTGTCTCCCCACCCTCATCTGTTATGGGACAAAAACTGGTGCCATAAGGACTGTAGTCTTTTTTTTATTTTTTTTTTCCTCTCTGTAGGTATGAGCCAACTGTGACACACACACACACACACACAGACAGACTTTCTCACCCAGAGGAAGTGGTTCTATAAAAGGCTGAATGGCATCAAAGAGAGGGTGATGGCAGAAAGGAACAAAGAGGTTTAAGAAAGGCCAGGAGATGAGTCAGTGGCCAGAGGCCCTGCCATGGAATTCTCCAGAAGCACTCAGGGCCTCCACACACTCCCTCTCCGGAAGAGCTCACAAAGCTCCTCTCCTCTCTAAAGCTCTTCGTTTCCGACCCACAGCCTTTCAGATGAGGGTCCTGTGTCTGTGCACACTCCACTGCAGAGTGCGTCGGACTATTGTCAGAGTTGAGTTATGCATGCATGCTCACTTGCTGCCAAGGCTTTGTGTAGACATTTTACTGTATATTGTATGCTCAAAAATATCTCTAAAGATATTGCCTCAGTCACTGTGGAAGGGGATATGTGGGTACTACTCCGATTATTTGATCAGAATGTGACCAGCACACTTGAGCTCCTCCTGGCTAGCAGCTGTGCCATCTCTCAAACTGGCATTTGTAGAGGGTTTGCTGTGGATGTCACTTGTAGAAGATTCATGTCACATGGTTGTCGGAGAGAATTCTTGGTCGTCATGGTTGTCTCTGGTACAGGATTCTATGGCTGTCACTGTCAGGGATATTACCATTGAGCAAATAGATATTAGCAAACATCACTGAATACTGACCAACATAATAAGTTACAGTAGGAGCAAATGTGAATAGTTCCAGTCTGCATACGTGGGAGTGTCACATTACGTCACAATATACACTTTTCAGTGATCTTCTGTATCAGCATATGAGGGCTTGACTCTGGTCTGCACAAAGGGGGATTCCCCCCCCTTGTGAAAATAGACAGAACAACATTTGTGCCCCTCGCTCTGCTTTTACCCTTTCTGATATTGCTAGCAGAGGATTCTATGGTGATGTGGTTGTTCTCAACGAGATTCTTTAAGATACAAAAATTTTGTTTTGCCAACACCACAAGCATCAAAACACAAACACACACAAAGGGGGCGGTGGTAGCGTAGTAGTTAAGGAACCTGTCTAGCATGCAAGTAGCTGGAAAATTGTGGGTTCAAATCCTGGCTCCCCCCATTGTGCCCTTGAGCAAGGCACTTAGCCCTAAGTTGCTCTAAGGGAGACTGGCCCTGATGTAATTGATAGTTGACAAAAATGTAAGTCGCTTTGGATAAAAGCGTCTGCTAAATGCATTAATTAATTATATCATTAATTAATTACAAACGTATTGCATTGCCCACTGTCTGCTAGACATTAACATTTCTCTCTGTCTCTCGTGTGTGTGTGTGTGTGTGTGTGTGTGTGTTTGTTTACCCAGGAGTTGCGAGTGATCCCCTGTGCCCATCGCTTCCACAAGAAGTGTGTGGACCCATGGCTTCTCCAGCACCACACCTGTCCTCACTGCAGGCACAACATTATAGGTGAGGCAGCTTGCACTGACACACACACACACACACACATTGGATGGCATAGTTCCTGGAGAAAAGCTGCATGTTGTAAACACATGCACACACGTCTGAGGCCTGAAGTCATGGTTCTTTAGTAGATTGGGATTTTTTGACACTAACAAATAATAGTACAGCACCTTTAAATAAACAGAATAAATTTATGTAAGTGTGTAGTTTGTGTTTCAGTTTTTGCACATTTTGTTTTGTGTTTCGTTTTCATTTTTTATTTTGTGTTTCTCCCCCTAGAACAAAAGAAGGGAAGTGGAGGCCCTGTGTGTATGGATCCTGGGAACCCAGTGCACAGCCGGCAGCAGAGGGTGGTGCTGCCGGTCCACTACCCTGGCCGGGTGCACCGCGCAGGGCAGGTGACGGCCTACCCAACCCGCACCAGCATGGACCCGCACGGAAACCCCATCACGGTGCTGACGGTGGACCAGCACCCTGAGCAGGGCCTCTACCCGGCCCATTCGTCAGCGTTCCTGCGCGGCTATCCCACGCTGCACCTGGAGCACACGTTAGGGCCGCACCACTGCGCCGCCATGGAGCACCGGGCCAGCGCCGCGGCGAGCGCTGCCGCCGCCGCCGGTTACCCTCAGGGTCCGCACGGGAGCGGCTTCAAGCGGTCCAAGTTCCACGGCCGCAGCTTCTCGCGCGCCCCTTGCTTCTCTCAGTACGAGACCATGTACCAGCACTATTACTTCCAAGGTCTCACCTTCCCCCAGACGGACGCCCAAGCACAGCCCATTGGAGGCTCCGCGGGGCCACTCGGCCCACACAAGGGCCAAAGCCGGGCCTTCCAGCAGGGACTCCTCTACCCGACAGTGGTCCACATGGCCCCTGCCTCCAGCTCGCGGCTAGGCGACGTGGGCCTGGGCCCTGGAGGCGTGGGCGGCGGGGCTGGTAGTAGCAGTTCTGGGCTGAGCTGTTACCACGGTCACCGGTCGGTGTGCAGCGGCTACCTGGCCGACTGCCCGGGCAGCGACAGCAGCAGCAGCAGCAGTTCGTCGGCGCAGTGTCACTGCTCGTCCAGCGACTCCATGCTGGACTGCACCGAGGTCAGCAACCAGGGCGTGTACGGCAGCTGCTCCACCTTCCGCAGCTCGCTGAGCAGCGACTACGACCCGTACGTGTACCGCAGCCGCAGCCCCTGCCGAGGGTCCGCCGGGGGCGAGCTGGCGTCGGCGTTAGCCGCAGTGACGACGGCGGCGGGGTCTGGGAGCGGGCCGACCGGGCCAGCTTTCGCTTCTGGTCCCGGCGTCGGGTGTCCTTCCAATACCTCGGGGGCCGGGGTGGGCTCGGCGGAGGACTGCCCCCCCTCGCCCGTGGTGGGGGGGCTGGACTGCATGCAGCTGACATCTCCACCGCCGCCACCTCCGCCCCCGCCTGCCCCCTGCTACACCCCTGGTGACCAGCAGTACCAACACCAGCACCACCAGCAACAACAACAGCAACAGCAGCAGCAGCAGCAGCTTCTCTCCACCTGTGGGAAGGACTCTCTCTGCAGTGCTCGCCCTCTGCTCCCCGAGCCTTGGGATGGCACCAGCAACACCACCGGCAGCACCAGCTCCCCCTCAGTTATCCCCGGCACTGCCCCTCTCCTCCAGCACCGGGAGGCCTCGTTCGGGGCCAGCATGGGTCACCACAGGCCCCGGGTGGAGGAGGAGGAGGAGGTAGAGGTGGATGTCATGCTGGAGGAGGAGGAGGAGGAGGAGGAAGAAGAGGAGGGTGGGCTCGGGGGGTGCAGCTGCTGTCTGGAGACCCTGCCGCTCCATCCGGGGCAGGAGGCGGGAAGGCACCGCGATGCTCCCAGCCTGGCTCCGATGAACTTGTGTGGGCCAGGAGTGTCTGTCTCCGAGCCCCTGGTAGGTGGTGGTGGGAGCGTGGAGCGTGGAGGGTACGATGGACTGCCATGCTGCTTCTACCAGGAGCTGGCCATGCAACGCGGCGGCTCCAACGGTTGCAACGGTGGCATTGGTGGTGGCGTTGGTGCAGGTGGTAGAAGCAGCGTTGGCTGCTACTCGGAGGACTATGCTGTGAGCGTTCAGTATGCGCAGGTGGACACTGCCGCCGCCACCGCCACTGTTGCGGCTAACCGCAGGATCCCCATCATCCCTGGGGATGCGGGCGGCGAGCAGGGGCCCGAGGGACCCAGCTTGGAACCTCGGGCATCTCTGCTACGCTCGCGTCGGCCTCCTCCCTACCAGGAAGAGGAGGAGGAGGAAGAGCGGACTAGTGAGCCCGCCAGGGCGCTCTTCCCTCCGTCGGGACCCCCGTGCCCCCGGGACAGGCAGGGGGCGCAGGCGGCGTACGCTCAGGAGGCCAGGCAGGGGTCACGGGCCCTCTTCCCAGCCTCCTCCAGCACACACTGCTCCGCCACCACCAGCGTGGTGTGCATGGCCACAGACGAGGCCTGCGGGGTATGAGACTAAATGAACATGTTCTACTCCAACCCCTAACCTCCCTACCACAGTGGCCTCTCCCATTCAACCACCTCTCTTAACCTTTTCTGCAGTTGCCTTGTAAATCTTCACTGAATGTCTGCATCAGGAACTGTGTGAGTTTCTACTGAGTTGTTTTTTTTTTTGTTGTTTTTTTTCTCCACCTCATGATCTCTTCCTTTTTTCTTTACTCCTTTTTTTCTCTTTCTTTCTTTTGACCTCTTTCATCATCTTGCCTCACTCATTTGGACTCTGAAATGCTATGATGCATATCCATGTGATTCCTGTGGCCTTCTGCAAAAGTGGTAGTTAACATTTAGAGTTTTTCAAATGCCGGTGTATGAAGCAGAGGGTAAAGAAATGGCGGACCCAGGATCAGCAGAGAGCACATAGGCAGCATATCTGTTTGAGGGCACTGGGAAGGAGCTATTCCAAAGCCATCTGATGAACCCACTGGGTCTGGTGCAAAAGCAGGACCATATCATTCTTTCATTCATTCATTCATTTATACATTCATTAATTGCTGCATTTGTGTGTTCATTCACACACATAACTCAAAGTCTCTGCCTTTACACACTCGTGCCCCCCCCACACACCCTACCTTAAGTATGATGAGGGTCGATTGGTGTCTCTAAAATTTAAAAAATGTAAAAACAAATTGTAATCAATTTGCCAAGGTTTTGTTTTTACACATCAGAATACCAGAGGTTTATGAATGAATTGTACATGCTATATCTCACATGCACTCAGTGATGTGTGTGTTTGCGTGCAGCCTAAATTATATGCAGTGTATTCTAGGGAGGGAACCAGGCATCCCAAAGCATATCATGCATGATGCTACAATTCAGAGTTATGATTTTTCATTTTAGTTTTTTTTTTTTTTTTTTTTCAGTGATGTGATTTCCAGAACTTGTTTCAGTGCAGTTGTGTTGATGAAGCTAAGCAGATGAATTCATAGTGTCTGAGTTCCACTGCTCCCTTTCCACCTCTCTCAGGGCTCGGCTCTCTTTTGGACGAATAAGAAAACACAGACCAAGACAAAGGTTACATTTTTCTTTTTCCTAGAAAATCTACCAGCGATTTATCGAGTGGCTGTTTTAAGCTGTAGAGTGTAGCGTCAAAATGTAATTATATGTGTGTGTGTGTGGTGCAGTGTGTGTGAAAAACTGGCTGGGATTATGTCCACTCAAGACTGCTTTACCTCTACTTTTGAGAATGATTTTCAATTCACATCATCTTTTGATAGCTTCATACAAAATTAGTGTGTGTGTGTGTGTGTTAGGGTGAGGGAGAGAGAGAGATTTTTCAGTAATAGTACGGCTCTCTTGCGTGTCTTCTTACTAGGCCAAAGCAGAAATTCATTTGGAAACCATTAGGATGTGGTGGTGGGGTTTCTGAAGCAAACTAATTCAAAGCAGCCTCTTCATTTTAAGCTTTTCACCAACACATACACATACATACACACAACACTTTCATTCGTTCACTCACTCTCTCTCTCTCTTGCTCTTGTCTTCTCCTCTCTTCTCTCACTCACACATGTTAAACACAAGCTCAAGCTCATCCACACAACAATCCTCATGCCTTTTTCTGTGTACACAGAGGATTATATATTGTTTCTATGAAATGTACCCACCAAGCTCACAACCGGCGGCCGTGTGGAAGAGAACTGTGTCTTTTGTTTTGTTTTTTGTTATTTTTATTTATGTACACGCTAGCTGCAAAATCTGGCACGGAGCCGGTCCAGGACTGGCTCGGAGTCTGGTGAACTGCCAGGTTTTGGATTCCTGCAGGCCAAGTTGGAACCAGAGCCTGCCACTGTCTAGGATGCTGAAACTGTAACCTGGTGCCGTAACTCATGGCGACAAATCTAACCTTGCCTTGCATAGAGATGTGTACTGCAAATGGAACATTTCGGGGCTCATGAGTCACTATTTAATTTTTTTTTTGTATTGTTCGTAGCACTTAAGAAGATTGTATAAAAGACAAATGTGTACAAAAAATAATATTTTTTAATTTTTTAAAAATATAATTATTTTCTCCATCATTACCATTTTACAAATGTTTAAAAAAAGAAAAAGGCTAGAAATCAATCTGTGTATATTTCAGTATCTGTATAGCTGCGCATTTCATAAATGGAACTATGTTCTCTGAATATTTATTTACTAATATATTTATCTGTAAGCCATGTCTTATGTTCAGAGTGTATGTAAGGTTTGGATTTTTTTTTTTATTATTGTTATTGCTTTGGTTTTTGAGATCACTAAGGTGAGACTTTGTAAATACATGGTAATTGCACACAAAACAATTAAATATTCTCTGACCAAAAACTGATTTTAAAAATTTAGTATCATACAGTTTTGTAACAAAGTGTACAAAGATCCGAAAAATATATGGTTTTATTCAAGTAAATGACTGTTGTTGGGTCTTGCTTTTAAGCCTTTATGTTCAGTTATGCAAGTCATTTTTCAAAACATGATGCTTAACCACAGCCACACAAATACTGTCCAGATTTTGCAACGGGACTGATCGACACTTCACATTCAGAATGAATACAAAACTCCTCACAGAATTTTATTTGATGTTTTCCCAAAGTGCCCTACATGTGAAAGAACCCATCTGTGTTTCCAAACCGACTCTGAATTGCAGTGCTTTTGCTGTCCTTAAATGGTGTTAGAGGAAAAAAGCAAAGCCATTTCTCTTCCA
Source organism: Tenualosa ilisha (assembly GCA_015244755.2). Lineage (NCBI taxonomy): Eukaryota > Metazoa > Chordata > Actinopteri > Clupeiformes > Clupeidae > Tenualosa > Tenualosa ilisha. The sequence goes on along the minus strand of PYXC01001889.1, from coordinate 3,848,682 downwards.
CAAACCAGACAGGACGGCACAGTCTTGGCAAAGTGTGCTCTTGCAACATCACAGACCAATAAATACAGTGTCCTTTTCTTCTCCAACATCACTCTTCGAGTAAAAATAACAAGACAATATTTCAACTCCTTAGTCACAAAACAGATGTGTATCACTTGAACCCTTCTCTTTGGAGGGAGCATGCAGTAGTAGCACAACGTTAGCTTTACGCTAGTGAATCACTCACACAATGTCCAAGGAGGTCTGTTTGTACTGAAGGTTCCACCACCATCACTATGGCTCAGTCCAAACTTAAGTGTCAGATTCTTTCGTTTAACATTTTTCTAATGTTGCCTGCTGGACAGGAGCGACTCCCGTTCATAGTTTGAAGCCTGAATGAATAGCTACAACACCACCCGTCAAGTTGAAGTACTGCACTCGGAAAAAACCTGCATCCTCGATCATTCCTTTAAAAGTTTCCTAGAGAGAGAAGGAAATGAAAAGGCACAGTTGTAGCATAAGCAAGAGCTATCATTTGAAATATTGGCAACAAAAATTTTCAAGTTCCTGTACGCTCCGTTCCCACAGAAGCAGCAGTCTTTATTTAAATTAGAGCACCACTGCTTCAGATGTGCATAGATTACTACTCACTTAGTGCTTTTGTACTCTGGGCTAGACAAATGTTTATGTTTATGCATTTAGCAGACGCTTTTATCCAAAGTGACTTACAATTTCAACTATCAATTGTTCAGGGCCAGTCTCCCCTTGCTCGAGGGCACAGCAGTGGCAGCTGGGATTTGAACCCACAACTTGTCAGGCTACTTGCACACTAGCTAGGTTCCTTAACCACTACGCTACCACCGCCCCTCTATCAAACGACTAGATAGTTTCTAAAGGGTTTCTGCAGGTTTCAACAACTTAAATTTAAAACTTTTAAAGATCTTTTGATGACCATTATTATTGATATTAAAGATCAACGTGACAATGTTTCCGCAAATAATTTGCACAGGATTGTGGGATTTGGAGTGAAATTTATGGACTACATTTTTAGGATATATACTTCTTAACCATGCTATCAACCACAACTACCAACTTCACATGAAAAATATGTGCATTTCCCCTCAGGATTTCGCTGGCCATTTTTGGGATTGTTGTAATCAAAAATGTCAGAAAGAGAAAGAAAGGTGCGGGAGCAGGTGAAAATTGGGTAAGGGGGTGATTGTTGCATCATCATCGTCATCATCATAATCATACTGGACTTGATTGATTGCACTGAGAAGCCTATGGATTTAAGCATTAACAAATTGTGATCTCTGAACTCTGAAGTCCTCTACATCCAATAAATGGGAAAGCCCTGCTAATAAGCAGTATAGCCTAACTTTAGAATTCAAGTTCACAGTGAAAACTGAGCAAAATTGTCAAAACGGTGAAAAAGGATTTAATATTTGAAAATGGGGACAAGGTGTAGCCCACAAACTAAAAAGTGATGATGCTGCTGGTTGGTCTGGTGGCACCAGATGAGGAAGTGGGTGCTCACAGAATGCAAGTTTACTATGAAAATATAGCATGGTCAAGAAGAATTTTGTCGAATTCTTCATGGAGGTATTAGCCTACAAGAAGAACTTAATTTAAGTGGAAAACTGTGGAATAGGCTACCACGCACGGAGGGAGGGGGTGCAAGAGTTGCACATAGTGAAAGTCTGATGGTTTACTTAATCTGATGGTTTACTGATTTGCTCTTCAGTGTGATTATATTCTAAGTTTAGAATAGATGCTGTTTCTAAAATCATTGAGTAACCATGATGTCAGTATTGACCAAAATATATGTTATGATTTTTGCCATTATCCAGCAGCCCTACTCTGGGTCAGACATCCTGTGAAAAGATCAACACTGCTTGATTCCCAGTGTATCAATATCCCAAAATACATCAGTTTGTACAGTACCATTTGCAGCCCTGTTGGCTGTAAAATAGTCGCAGGGCTTAAACCATGAAAAAAAAAGTTCTGTGCCTTAAGTTACAGTATCAAAAGCCCCTGTATACAGTAACCTATTTTCAAGTCTTAAACGGCATGGAACAAGCCTGCATTCAGGCACATAGCCTGAGAACCTCAAGCCCTTTAAAGTCTACTTTCTGACTGAGGACAAAAAGTCTTTGTGATGCCTGTATAACCATCATCTATGTCCCAGATTAGCACTACGGGAAAGGATGCTTCAACAAGAGAGCGGATACCGCAACAAGTGTGTGGGCATTCTGAATGAGATTACAGCGGTATTTAGAGGCCTATATTTACCTGATCCGGGAATTTGCGGATGCTCTCCACCAGGTACTGGTATGACTTCCAGTCACCGGCAATGACCTCACCCATGACTGGAATCAGTTGGAAACTGTAGGCGTCATACAGTCTGTAGAGAAGAAGAATATCCACATAAATAGTGTACACAGAAATTGAACAGGCACAAAATAAGTGCCAAGCTTGAAGATGCTCCACCCTACTGATATCTGAACTTCTCCAGATCAAAAGATGAGTGGCTTAAAGACAGAAGTACTGGGCTGAGAGTTATGTATATACAATAGTAACATTTCTATAAATAACACAGGATTACACATATCTAAATTTAATAACCTTTCCACAATTACGTCCATTTACGTTGCATTTTTGCTATTTGAAAAAAATTACATCTGCAGTAAAGGTTTTGGGGATTTTCATCTCACAGTATGCCATGAAATCAAACATGACATGAGTTTGACAAGGACATTTTTTAAAAGAATGGTACATCCAGATAATGTAATTTCAGAATGATGATTTAAAACATTTGTCACAGAATGCTCTCTTGTACTTGTTTCGCAAACAATGAAATTTCATTGCACACCACTGCAAAAGGCAGCCTACTACTTATATGTGGCTGTTGGATTTCTTTACACAATACAACGTAACAGAATGTTGATATTTTCCCCACCTGGACAGTATAGGATTAGAAACTTTGCTAAACTCCAGACACATGAATCTGCCACCTGGTTTCAGCACACGCAGAGCCTCCTCCAGAGCCTGATCAATACACACAGACACACCCATCAAACTTAGAAACCATCTCATTTCAGAAATAAAGAGGCCAGGAGACATAGGCAGAAACTCACACCATTCACCATATTTAAATCTGATTAGATACGATGCAAAACTCTTTCTGCTACAGTAGTAGACAAAAATATTATGACAACTGAGTTGGTCAGTGAGTTCAAGGAAGTGATTTTCTTGGTCATTTTTGCCATTGAGAATTATATTATAACCCACACCATCTAAACTGCACAATGTAGACTTAATATGATCATAAAAATACTACAGATTCATATGGCATCAATCTTGTTTTTTATAAAAACATCCTTTTTTTAGGGATTTCTCAGGGAAGCACTACACTACCCAGGAACCTGAACAGAACCATCCTTCAGTTGGTGGATATTCCTGTTGCTAGGGAATTTGTTTATAGCAACTGCAGCCACCCACATCACAAAACTTCTCTGTGCTGGGAGGGAGCAACAGTGGCAGGAAGATGGTGGCAGGGGAAGTAGGGAACGATCAGATAGAACATTTTTCACATATATAAAGTTGAATCTGCTCACAGCAAACTATAGGAAGTTAGTCATTGTGATGTTCTTAATTTAATAAGGGGCTCACTGAACCATCATCAGCTTATAATTGTCAGAAATTGTACTGCCTTTAATGGTTTTTGTCTTGTCCCTTTGCCTCATTTTTTTTACTCAGAACAGAAGGTTACACAGTCATCACCTACCCCGTATTTGGTTAGATCGAGTCGAGGCTTAAAGAACTTCAATACCAAAGTTTTCAAAAAATCTATGGAGAAAATGAATGGGAAACATCCTTCTGTAAACCTGAGGCAAAATGATTAAGGGGTGTGGGACCAGCCTAGACTACACAGAAGGCTCTGTCGTCAGAGACAATTGTAGATTCTCTCGGGCAGTTCTTTTTTTGGACTCTGAAATATCTTATTGGGCTACAAACAATGATAAAGAAATCATTAGACAGCAAATTACAGATTCCACATTGCAAAATAAGCTTCCTTAATATAAATCTCTGGGGAATTAGAACTTTTGAAGAGGGTGGAAATGACATTTACCTGTTCGATGTGAGTGACATTGCGGATCCCAAAAGCTATTGTGTAATGGTCAAACTGGTCATCAGCAAAAGGAAGTTCCTCCGCATCCCCCACAACCCATGATAAACCTGTAACAGTCAAGCAAGCAGTTAAGTTCACTCTCATGACAGATCATTTTGACTGATTGACAATTCTGGACAATTAAACAAAACAGAAATACATGGTAGGTTTTCACAGAAATAAAAATTATCTTTACAATTATGGGAAGCCAAACTGATTAGCCAGCTATTTTCACCTGTGCTGTAGCCTTGTTTCTCTGCCTTGTCCTTCCCAACCTTCAGCATTTCCTTGTTGATGTCACACACCACGGCGCTGGACTGTGCCAGCTCCTGTTCACCATTGGGTGAGTAGTTATTGTTGATGTCCTGCCAGGAGAGAGTCTGCTCTGAGCGCACCATACGCCTCTTCTGTCGCTCTTGCTGAGAGCAAGTATAGTCCAGAAAGCGCATGGAAATATCACCTTAGATGAGATCACACAACAAAATAAACTGGGACCCTCCAAATGCAAATTACACATCAACTCTATAGGTTATATAGATATGCCACTGAATGAGCTCTGTTTCCCAAACACTAGCAACATAATGTGGTTTCTGAGAACAAAACATCTCAAAAATACACTTAAAATATGTAGGTGGAATAAAACATTTTTTACTGTCTCTACAGCATTATTAAGCATGTTAACATATACAATGTGTGCCTCAATCCATACTATGCTTTTTCTTATACACAATACTAAAATGTAAAACACATAGCACATAGACTAACTCCTTAACCAGTTGCTATGGGTGTAGGCCTACAACAGCACATCTTCCAGTAGCCTACACTTCAGTTCAGGAAGCCCAATAGCTCAGTTAACATGAAAAAAATGGTCTACACTCTTACATGCATCAGAGTTTAGCATATTAAGAAGATATTAATCATAGCTTCTTGTCCAACACACCTCAGACTAACACATCCAAGTGAAAATATTTTCCAACCAAAAAAAGAACTAACCTGTGCCACCTGCTGTGTCTAGCAGGCGTGTGCCTGGCAGCGGGTTCATGATGTGGAGCAGCATATCCTTCCACAGCCGATGTGTGCCCAGGCTCATGGCGTCGTTCATCACGTCGTATTTCTGTGCAACACTCTCAAACACCTTATATACTGACATGAAGAACAAACAGAGAAAACACAAAGACATTGTTTTCTTTATTCATTTTAATCTCAATACACAACAAGGTTAGGAGTTTATTGTCAATACACAACGAGGCAGGAGTATGACTTTACTGGCCATCTGTTTTCTGAATGTTGGGCCTAATGTCAAATGTTAAATGAAACTTGCAAGTAAGTTATGTTTAGTAATATTTACTGGGGTTCATTTGCTTGAATCCATTCACACAATTTGCAAGGATTTAGTTATTCCAACAGTGTCATGGGGGCGACAGAGAAACACATTCTCAACGCTATCATGCAAGTTATCCTTTTTATCTCAAGTCAACAAGGATTCAACAGACTACCTGATTTAACAGTACAAGACATAGGAATGTAACAATACTGCAACGTTTAAAGGCGCTTCAAAACGGCTGCCATTCAAATTTCTCCACAAACTCGGATTTCGGAAACAATTGGTAACATGTAGTTAGACTAGCATTGTCATTTCTAACATTTCATGTCTTAGACCCAGTCAGTCATACACATAAATATCTAAAATTGTTTATACTGGAAAGGTTATCATGACATCTCAATGTGCAGCTTACCTCTCTCGGCTTTCTCCTCTTCTGGTACCGTCTCGAAACCAAAGTGCGTACTTTTATTTTCGGAATCATTACTGTAGTATCTACAAATTGTACTGTTAGCAGGATGAAAACGCTTTGGAGTTTGCTGTGCTGTTAACACAAATAATTTACGCCGACGATCACGGAATACCCTTCGAGCAACACACCTAATGGGGGTCGCCATCTTGCTCCCTGGCGACTCTTATTTAACCCTACGTCATAAGTGTGCGTCATCTCCTTTTTGTAGTTTTTCTTTCTTTACAATTCCAGTTGTGTATCATGCGCAGATTATTATAGCTCCAAATTTGCTCAAACATATGTTTTATTTTCATTTGAATGGCAAATTTTCTTTTTCCCCATTCACTTCAACCAAGGTTATTTTTAGTTTGCCTGAAGGAAAAGTCAACTGCAGAATATCATCTCCTCAGTATGTTTGTCAGTCCTGCCATTGCACAAAGGTTTTGTGTCACTGGCCTTTATAAAATATCATTGCTATGTATCAGCTGTACATATAACAGTAGGCTAGCTAATTAGTCTCAAATGTTTTTTTAGGGCTCAATAGCTCTAGGGAAAGTTACTGGAACTCTTGCCATTCATCTTTGAAGACACAAGCATGCACACACACACAGGCACACACACACACACACACAAAGAACTAAAAGAGATCCGTGTCACACATCATCAAGGATAAAGTCCCAAGGCTTCATGTTACGGCTCTGACAATGGCACGGAGCAGTGAACACCAACCTAAAAGGCTGAGAGACAGGCAGGCCGGAGCTCCAGGGTAGGGTGTGTGTAATTACCATGGTTTTAAGTGGCTTTACTGTTGGTCTTGTTCCTTTTAAGGAGTATCAGTTGTCACATGCAGCAATTGCCATCTTTTCACAGACCTCGAACACTAGCCAAAGTCCTTTTTGCAACCACAGAATATTCTGAATTTTCATCAATGTTTTAATCAGATTAATAAAAAAAAATGCCTTGTATGCTACTCTGAGATTTTTATTTACACTATACACCTCAGTAATTCTGGTCCAATATGAAGTTTTATAAAATATCTCAACCACATATGTCATATTCAGAGAGCAAAGTATACACTTTCCATACTCAAGTAGAACAAATGACTAAACTGTACAAAAACTACTGTACTTAAAAGTAAAAAAAAAGTGCTGATGTTGTTTCTGGTAAAAGAAGCAGACTGTACCCTGCGAAGATATCCACAAGTCCACAAGTTCTTTCTTATAGGTAACTACTGAATTTCATTCAGTTCTTGAAACTTCTTTGTGTCTAGTGCAATCTAGTGAGAGAAAAAGTGTTTGTTTTGCTATTTACATTTTGTTGACGCTGTCATAACCTTTGTTTTTGAGACTCTTCAATATGTTGCAAAGGCAACCCCTCTAATTATCATCCCATTCAGACTTCCCTCAGTTGCAGCAACACATAAGTAACAAGCCTGTTTTGAAAATGTAAGGAGTAAGAAGTGAAAGTGTAGGGGAAAAGTCACAGTTGTCAGGAAGTTGTCTTGTAAATTTGGATCCCAAAAATGCTCTTTTGTACTCTTTTGTTACGTCCCATCTCACATTGTACTTCAACACAAAACTGAAATGCAGAAAGGATGCGCAACCTATGGACAGCTGTCCACACACAATTACTTTATCGTGAAGAATTGACTGAAAAATATCACTGTAGCTCATTTAATGGTACTAAAAGGTAATGACTCCAATCTTCCTGTAGGGGGTGGGAAAGTCAAATAATTTGAGCATCAGCAGGACTCAGTAAACTCAGCAGCCTATTCTGTCATATTAAGTAACAAGCTTAAGACTTAACTTAAGTCTCATTGATTAAGTTCAGTTCACAACATTTGGACTAGTTTAATAAATTTGTGAATGCAAATCTTTCAAAATCAATCTTAGTAGTAGTTTTTTATTGATTGATTGATTTAAGTATTTATTAAGCCACATTGCGATTTCTGTGCACTCATGTGTTTGACTGTTTTTTGCAGTGTATGGTGACATGGATGTGGGAGTGACTATAAATCATTCTGCTCTTTCACAGTAGTGTCACATCCATGTTGGCTTCATAAGGAGTCCCCACAAACAGTCAGGAGCCCGCAGCCTTGCAATTGGTTGCATATGGGATCGGACAGACCCCTGTACCCCTGTGGATGTCTGTCCTGTCTGGTAACCATTTCAGTGGGGCTGATAAGCACGCAGCCTCAAGAAAAACACGTGTAAAATTACTTCCACTGTTTTTTTCCCCTCCCCTTGTCTCTGCAGAGAAGTATTCCAGCAGTTATCGTGTCTGAACTTGGTGAGGTGAAGAAAAATGTAATGGGCTTTAAAGTGCTGTAGATGACTGCTGAGGTCAAGAGATGTTTAGATCCCCATAGGAAGACAAAGGACACAAGCACCTGTAAGAAACATGCATATTTATTTTGTCAAGAACACATTAAATAAACTACAAAGGTACTTCACTTATACAAAAGATAGATTATATCCCATTTTTTATGACCAAAATAACAATAATTTATTTTATAAATTAAAATTTTCACTATTTTATTTACAATTATGAAAAAACGCATATTCTCCACTTTTGTCCTCCACTGGTTCAAAAGGAGACTGTTCCTCATTATGTTCAGAGACCCTCCAGTGACTCTGCTCAAAGGACAGATGAACATTTGCCTGTTTTTCTCTCCACGCTCTCAGAGTCCAATGCCATTCTCATCTTGGCCCACGCTGAGAATGGGGTAGAGGGGAGGACTTTTGCATTATTCACCACGCTATCCCAACAGATATGACCTTGTTAGATTTAAGATGTCAGTGCTGGTTTGTGACTTGCTGATTTGACACTGGATTTTTTTTTTCTCTCGTTCCTTTCATTGCCCCCTGCTCTCGCCCTCATCATGTGGAGGAGGCAGTTTAGCATGCATGAGCTGCTGTGCACCTCACGGACCCGCAGGCTTGTGGCCACGACACAATTACCACAAATTTCAGATGAGAAGTCAGCCAAATACGCATAAAAACACACACTCGCTCGAACGCACGCACACACACACATACACACACTTATTGGCAATTTAAACAAACCCGAATCATGGTTTGCAGAGCGCACAAGCAGTGGGTGGCTATGGAGCCTACATCTAAAGCTATGTTTGGTAATTCCCTTGGTAAACAGAAGTGCAAGTCTTTTCTGCATAAACAGAACGAACACCTAATAATTGCTATCGTCGTCTGACACCATGCTTAACTCCCATTCATTCATCCATGTGTTTCAAACAGTCTGGCTCCAGTGAGCACACATGCAGACCCCTTAAGTACTATATGTGGATCTCAGAGAGGGCTAAGTGCACACAAATAATAGAACTAGATCAAAACCAAAGTTGAATTTGCACTGAACCAACACTCACCTAATGTGAATGCTTTTTTTTTTTTTTAATTTCCTCTGGTGGATGCAGTAATGTTCCCTTTTAAAAAGACCAAAAAAATGAAATTACAATAAAATCCACTGTGTGGTCCACCAGTCCAGAGATCTGGCAGATCATGAAAAAACTCCCCAAGCAGGGCAGCGCTGTGTGCTTTCTCACAGGAGCCAAAGGTTAACACACTACACACATCTACCTCAGAGAAAGCAATCTGTCTGTTAACTTACGACAAACTGCCATTCGCTCCATCTCATAAAAAAAAAAAACAGATCACAGAGGTCAGAACTACAAGGATCTTGAATGTGTTTTTGCACATGAATTGCACATGCAAATCATCACCGCACTGCACAACAAGCCACAACTGCTGTGTGTGTGTGTGTGAGTGAGAGTGTGTGTGTGTGGGTGGGTGGGTGAGGGCTGGGGTGCATGTATTTAATATTTATGTGTCTGCTAAAAGCTGTGATGAATCTGTCTGTGTTTACTTGTGTCATTTGTGCACTGGGAGAGAGACTCCTAAGGGCCCGCTGTGCTCTGCTCTGAGGAATGGGAAACATTCGAGCCAAACAAAGAAGAGGGGGGGGTTTGAATGGAGAAGTTGTGGCAGAGGAGAAAGAACAAATTGTTTTTAAGGAATTTCACCACTGCTATGCTGAGGATGACAAGAAAAAAGGGCTGGTATGTCTTTTCCTTCGCTCCCCTGTGATCTTAGCCAATCACAAAATACAATGGGCTTTTAATCACTCCACAGCCCCTAACAAAAGCAGCATGGTCATTACTGTTGACTAGATGGATTTGGTGGTATAAAACCAAACATGAGAAAACATTTGATTTGACATGGTGCTTCTGAGCTACACATTTATCATATGACATAGCAAAGAGGCAAGCCTAGCCAAAGGAGTCATTTATCACGGGCCACAAAAGGGGGATCTTTCTCCCAAGCTTTTCCAGTGGAGACACTGGGAGCTTTGAACCTGTTAGGCACTTAAACAGAGTCAAAGTCACTTAGTTTGGCCCCTCTTCAGAGCAGACAAACACACAGCATTGCATTTCAGGTGCTCCCTGGAGAAGACTGCAAAATGGCGGTTACTGAACAACCTGCTCCGACCACCGGCCTTGTCACCAACCCCCCGACAATTCTCCAGCCGGTTCTCATTTTCGGCTTCCCTTACGAGCTTTGGTCATCCGAGTGCGAGCAAGATTAGAATCTCACTTTTCCCTTTTGTGGAGGGGCTTTCATGGCAGTCCCAGCACAGCCCCGTATAAGCCAGTCACCTAGGGAGCAAGGCATTTGCAATTACACAAGAGCTGACCCATATTAAAGAGAAAGGCCTTTTGAAAAGTATCCATCTCTCCATCTCTCTCATCTCCCTTTGCTCACTCGATCTGTTGCTGTCCTTCAGAAAAGGCCAATTGTACTGAGTGGCATTTGGCCAGTGATGAGAACCCGTTTTGTGTTCCTCCCACCGAGGGGAATTGTCTCTACTTTTCCACGGTCAAGATCTCATCTCAGCTTGCCTTTGTCATCAGAAATCAGTTACAGCTTCAGGACTGAAGGAGCATTGCCTTTTCTATTGTTCAATAACAGCGATATGTAAGAGCAGACTGTTTTATTTGTGTGTGTGTGTGTGTGTGTGTGCTTTTGTCTATGTGCATATGCCACCCTGTGTGTGTGTATGTGTGTGTGTGTGTGGTGTGTGTGTGCGTGTCTGTGTGTGTGACCTGTTGTGCCCAACTTTCAACTCATGAGCTGGGACCACTGGGCACAATCCCATCTGTAATCACAGAATCTCAAGTTGGGTGCTATGGGGCACCTGAGATATACACAGACACACACACACACACACACACATACACACATATACTCTCACAAGTTTCTCCACCTCCACCCTCTGGTCCCTGTGCCAGAAGCAGATGTGTTTAACTGTCTGTCAGTTCGTTATGTAGCAAGTCAGCCAGTTAGCTAGTTAGCTAGTTAGCTGTCAGCGTGCTTCTTCTCCTGTTAGTCCCTGAGGCTGGGTGACCAGCAGGCAAGCACAGAACCTGATCACCCTATGTGTGTGTGTGTGTTTTTGGGAGGAGGAGGAGGAGGAGGAGGAGGAGGAGGAGAGGGAGTAGAGCTGCACAGTCTGTCCGTGACTGTCTGTCTGTCTGTCTGTCTGTTATCCTGTTATCCTCTCTCCCTTATCTCCCTTAGTTGCCCACCAGTGGGCTGAGGTCGCCATGGTGATTCTTGAGCTTCTTCTTGAAGAGCGAGATGGTGGATGGGCGGTAGAAAATGATCCAGGGCTCGGAGGCAGCGCTCTGGTTGCATGGCTGCAGGTGCTCGCTGCTCCGGATGGAGGGAATGGATGAGGACCTGAGGGGAGGTGTGGAGGAGAGGGGGAAGAGAGGAAACAGGGAGACAGGGAGAGAGAAAGATGTCAGATGGTTGAGGAAATGTTTAGAATATAGACAGTCTCCTAATCTCTATCACTAACTTTACAACTGAACCCCTGCGCTACACAACCTTGATGCCTTATTCTAACAGTTGGAAAACGTTCCACCAATACTTACTTGACAGTGATGTGCAGGAGCAGCTTCGCTACCATAGCGATGACTGTCAGTGTGAGCAGTGCTGCCAGTGCATAGATGGTCCACACTGCAACACATCAAACAAGCGTGAATTCCGCTGCTGAGTGGGAGCTCACATAAACACAAGCATTAGAAAAACACAAGCCAAGGATATAGAAACACTGTATGGTCTCATTAAGGGTTTCATTTAATATACTGTGCATAAATTACATAATACAAACTCTCACCATCTTAGAGCAATACACTATTGAGCAAGACTTAAACTAATAAACAAATGCAGTTCATTGTGTGTTAGGTTAATGTCATACATAACCAGGGATCCTACACACATAATCGTGTTGGAGATCAGAACTGAAAGTGAAAGGAAAGGAGTTGAACACATACTGGTGCTGTGGCCCGCGGTCCGGCCTGGTCCGAGCCACTGACCTGGCATGTTGCGCTCTGGTTTCCCCGGACTGGACGTGATGACGTAGAGGATCTGGGAAGACTTGCCATCGCCGCTGGTGTTGGACTTCTCTGTGACGCCGCCGCCGGCAGAGTTGGGCTCCACCGTACTGGTGTCCTCTTCCTCGATGTCCTCCTCCTCCTCTTCCTCCTCCTCCACAGACTTATGATTCTGACCCTTCAGAGCTGAGAGACAATAGAGAGGGCTTAAGAGCCTGGCAGCACCATGGCTGAAGGGAACTAGAGTTGTGAGATGATCTGGCATTTTCTTGGACACCGGGCATATTTCCTGTTCTGTATTCAATACCGTGAAAATAAATACTACAAATAGCGGTGACAAATTAGTGTTCAGTAGTTTTGCTGGGGACAGACCATCAAATACGGGGACATCATCCTATTATGGCTGTGTGCTAGATGTTTAGGCAAACTCTTGTGATTGTGATGATGTTTTTAATATTTGAAGTACATCCAATATTCTCAGATATACAGTATGGACAGACTGACTCAGTTTTAAAATGTTGTATTCTGTCTGCACCACTGGTTTCAGCACAAAAACCAAGAGGCAACCCTCTGCTTCTAAAATCGGCATCAAACACAGTGATTCTCCTCAAATAACTCAGTCCCATGAAAATACTGGCTTCATACAAAAATCTTCCACTTTTTTACAACATTTGGTTTGGAAACAGAAAAAGAAACATGCAGACAAATGGGAAGGACCTGGAATGCTTAGAGGTCGAATACATCAACCTGCCAGTGTTTCTCAGCAGTAGAGCCAGCGGAAAGGGAGTTCAAGTCGGGACCAAAGGGAGCTAGCGCTTGTCTCCGCACACAGCCAGCGGTTAGCTTCACTGTCAGTCACGCTAACTCCCAGAGACGCTGTTTGGGTGAAGGCTCCTCACCGAGCCTATTTGAAACAGCAGCACAGCCCCGTGGGTACAGCTCTAGCACACAATGAGACTTCAGACACGCACACTATAGCAGGGCGCACTCGGCAGACAATAGGTGATGTATCGATTTCATGGTTCGAAATTCCACCTTTCTGGGGCCTCTGTTCTCACAATTGTGTTCCTTGACTGTGGGTTCCGATTCTTGGGCAAGTGACAGAGCTCTCTTGAGGGGGAATGGGAAAAAAAATTAAATAAAAAAAACAGTTTCATTAACTATTCGGGATGACAGATGAACCCAAATAAACCTCAAAAAAGGCACAGAGGCAGATTAAAGATTGATGCTGCCTTCCAGCGAGAGACACTTTTCCCAGACTGTGGTGATCAGTAAATATTTCACATCAAATTAAATAAAAATGAGAATGAGATTAACTTTTCTAAAAACAAGATTCTCTCTCTCTCTCTTCCTGTGTGTGTGTGTGTGTGTGTGTGTGTGTGTGTGTATGTGTGTGTGTGTGTGTGTGTGCGTGCGTTACTGCAGATAAATCATGAAGTGGGGGTCCAATTTTGCATGACATCACACAATTACTCACACAGCACGATCAGTGTGTGAGTGCAGCCATGTGAGCCAGGAAGTCAGCGTGCACCTGCAGATGCAAATAGCGTTTCCAGAACGCGCCCCCCTCCCCCTGCTCCTCTCCCCACTCTTCCAACAGACCCTTTCTATGATGTCGGCTCTTAAAAAGCCTGTATAAAAGGCCTGGCCGGGCAGGCTGGTGGCAAACACCACTTACATCTGCTTCAGCTTAAGCAGGACCTGGGTCTAGTTCCGAATCGGCTATGGTCCAGAACTGGTGCTGGTTCAGGTCTGCAGCCCGGCTGGGCTGCTCCCCATCATTTTCTCAGAAAGACAAAAAAAAAAAAAAAAACACATCGGAACCGCCAGGCCTTTGATTCACACTGGAGCGCAGCCTCATACCTCTGGGCAGGACGACCTGTATAAATATTTTGACACTAAATCACACTTTGGGGCCCTTTAACTTTAACAATACATCACACACAGACACCACACACACACACACACACACACAGTCACAGAGAACAAGTGCACACTGAAACCTTTACTGCTTGCTTTAAACTGAGTTTCATTATTAATGCAGGGTTGCTCCCACTAAGGTCTTTCAAACACACCCTGTAAAGCTAGCTGGCTAATCTGAAAGGTCACACATCAGCTTACTGATGAAATCAGACCACTGGCTGGGAGATTGGCCTTTGATGTGAGGAGGAGAAGAGAGTGTTTGTGACCCACACAAACATTTAGCCTAGTGTGACTCACATACATACACAGGAGAAAAAAAACACTTCCTGTTTGACATATTTTAGCATCACCCATTTGCACTACCAAATGCCATGATTCAATCCAGCACCTCGCTCTGTATATAGGTCTATATCACAGGTTATGGTTAGCCTGACAAGCCAGACTATAACATCAAAATGTATAGTCTGAAAATGACCAGGCTGAATCCTAGGCTACGACCGATAGGAGTGCCGTCGGCAAAACAGCAAATACGTTGTGCTTTGAAATTGGTAACTTGCTCTTTTCTGCTCAACATCTAAAGAAAAGCCCAGCCTAACTCTTTCAAAGTCGATGCCAAAGCTGATTCAAACAACCACTGTTCTATGGCCACAGGCATCTTAGCTGTTTTGCACCGTCACAGCCCTGTCGTCATCGTGCTAAGCCTGCCCAACAACTCTCTACAAAGACCGAGCATTGTGATTGGTCCTACCAAGTCTTGGTAGATTACCTACTGAGGCCATATGGTGCTCATGAGCAAAACTATTTGCTTCTGCTAGGGTACGTCTAGATTTCTAGGCTAGGTTATGGTGGTACTTATTCAGCGGGTTAGATTCATTGCCATTTACCACAAATGTAATTTTGTGGTAAATTCTATAAAACAGTAAAATGGGATAGCATCTTACCTTCATAGAGCACAGCAAAGCCTTGGGCCTCATTGATTCTGTCCGAGTAAAAGTACAAGATGACAAAGTCCACTGTGATGTTGACCGGGGTTCGTGGAGGGTTGCGCCCATCAAATCGAGCCACCACCTGATTGGTGTATCCATCAAGAAGCTCCACCATGTCCTTCTGGTCCACAATGTCGAAGAAGGTGAAGTTGAAGAGTATGGCAGCTGCCCCTTGGACCTGGATTGTCCAGTAGCAGACGCGACCTGCCGTGTACTTGTCTGGGAAGTCTGGAGAGTAGATGACAGATGTTGGAGAAGTGTAGTTCCCCCCACAAGCTCCAACACGGGCTGCAAGATAACACACACACACACACACAAGATTTTTTAAATGGCTGATTGATGCAACATATCTCAAATAAAAAATGACACTGTTCTTCACAATATTATCTCAGAATCTCACAGTAGTATTTCACTTTTTGAACAGTGTCAATGGAATATCACTGGGGAACAATTTGGACTCAAGAAATGAATACTTTAAATGACTAACTGAAAGCCACTTAAATATTAATTGGCCTGGAAGATCCAGCCCCACCACACGTTCTCATTTCCCTGAGTATACAGTATGTTTGCCATGTGTAAACTCCCTCTGAGTTACTGTGTCCCATGCATAAACTAAGACTCGGGAAAACAAGCTACTGCAACCACCACAGTGTGCCTGAAAAGCAGCGTCAGGCGTAAACACACAGCACAGATGTTGACAGCAGCTGGAGAGTAACAAGCGCACATATAAATGTGAACGTGCACGAACACACACGCAAACACATACACAAATGTGTCTGTGCTAGCACGCACGCACACGCACACACACACACACACTGTACTCACTGTCGAAAATGATGACACGACCGTCTCCGCCGCAGGGCTGTGTGTGGTCGCCGAAACACACGTGGTTACACTCGGTGCTTGGTGCCTCCTCGTGATGCTGATGGTCCACATCATTACCACAGAAACAAGCATAGCCCGACTCCATACCGGCCAGCTACAGAGCATCAGCAGCAAAACAAAAGTCCAGTTCAGTCCAGTTCTGTTGTTTTCCTTTCCCACCCTCTCAGATACAAATATATACACTCCACTGAGCTCAGCTGTTTATAAGCAGTGTTTAGAGTCTCCACAGCTCAAGTGGCCACAGTGATTCAGGATGTTATTGCGCCAAGGTTGCTTGCACTCAATAACATAATCAAAGCCTGAGTCTGTGTAGAGCACCAGTCAGTCCTACACCCCTGCCCTTAGTATTCCTCTATTGTAACTCATGTTGGGCTCTAAGTCCTGTTTTCTAGAGGACTCTTCAGTAGGCAAATGTTTCTGAACATCCCATCAGTACAAATGGAACTGGTTTTGTGTGGTTGCCCGCAGACATTACTCAAAAATTTGCCCTATGCATTATCACTTTTTAAGTATCCTTGATTAGGGATCACATCAAAACCCCTTTGTGAGTATCCTAGTGATGAATGTAGTCAGCACTGGACTGTGGTGTTTGGGTTATGAATGTGGCCTCAGTGCCCTTGATCTGGGCAGGTTCTCTTCCTGCCACTTTAATTTGTGAAGAGTATTTCTGCATTGCCTGTCTATTTTAATTATGTTTTACAGACATATACAAATAAAAGCTTAATGAAATGCCTAAATCCACAGTGAAATCATCATCATCGTCATCATCATCAAGACAAACTAAACGTTTGTTGAACTGGACTCAGTTATACATGGTGTTCAAGTTGCCATCAAGACTCTTGTGATGTGAGAAGCTAGTTTGAGCTCTTGGAGAATAAAACAAACTTACAGTCCACTAGAGCCAGTCAAAACTAGTGGGAAGACAAGATAAACTGAGCAAATATCTTAGCAATGTAGCGGTGTAATTAGAAACGGGTAACAATTAGTTTTCTAGAGAACTTCAGTCATCGGTAGGCTATTGGCGTGATCATTCAATCCAACCACATCAAACCGGTTAGGAGGTTGCCCAACAACATTGCTTTAAAAGTTGCCCTATTTATCACCACCTTTTATGATGTTTTTGATAACAGATTATGCAAAAACACCGTGAGCACATCATATCCCATCGCAATGATAACGTGCCTAAGCAATAAGCAGCTCCCCTTCGACCATGGTAAAGCCGGCGTAACGGCTAATTGTGTTTCTAAAACGATTACCCAATTAAACTGACACGAACTCATAAACGAAGACACAACATCAAGAAATGTAGCGATTAATTCCTCCACCAAGATATATATTTACTCTAGCTAAATAGTTACCAAGTAACACACAAATGCAGCCACAGTTAACTTTCGCATGGTACTGAAATATAGAACGAAATGCGGTCTAAGCCATGGTATATCAGTGATTCTACAACACCATCGAATGCGATTCAACTATTAATAACCAAGGACCGGAACTATCCGTTTTAGAACCAGGAATTACTTCATTGGTACAGGTGTTTGACTGACAGCAAGACCACACCACATGCGCAAATAAACTTTTAGAAGACTGGTCTAGTATTTTCTTTAAATACCTCTCACATCTAGTATAGCCTCTTCTATTGATTCTAATGACAGCCAACTGTTGCAGCATACACTACGAGACCTTCAGTTGTGAGTCTGGTGTAGTCTGCCTGTAAGTGCCTGGAATATATTTACAAGCTAAATGACATGCAAACGGATCAGTGACTCTCTCCTCATGGCATGTGAGGTAGAATGAGCACTGAGCCTGAGTACTGGCTATCACTGCGTCTGCCCCTCTCACCTTATATCTCTGCTTCCTGCAGCTGCTGATGCAGGTCTGAATAGTGAGCTTGTTGGATGTCTCACTGCTGCCCGTCAGGGTCAGGGGGTCACCACTGTCTTTGAAGCAGCCCAAGTTGCCAGGCACTGCAAGAAGGAAAACACAGATATAGACAGACAAACAGACAGAGAGAGAGAGAGAGAGAGAGTTTTTCTATGTCATTTTCATGAAGGGATTATAGTGGCATCTTTATTATTTAGTGTTGCTCTATATCAAAACTGCTGAGGGGTGCAGGGAATGACCATGAGGAACAGAGAGAGCGGGCTCATTTTTACATGCAATTACTGTCACCACACACACACACACACACACACACACACACACATACACACACGCACAGACAAATGTAAACTCTGCCAAAAGACCAGGCACTTGCAAATCATTAACTGCGTCTCCTCAAAAGCCGTTCTGTCACACCGTTTCAGGGAAAAGGGATGTTGGCTTTTACACGGTGTGATTAACACCCGTCTGGTGGCTCCACTCCAGGCCTCCCTAGGAGGCCCGCCGCCACTGCTCGGCCAGTCCACTGGAAACGGCAGAATAGTGTCTGTGTGTGTGTGTTCTGGTGGATTGTTTCATTGTAGAGATGTGCGAGCCAGTGGGGTGTTTTTGTCTGTGTGTGCGTGTGTGTATTTGTCTGTGTGTGTGTGTGTGTGTGTGTGCGTGTGTGTGTGTGTGTGTGTGTGTGCACCAGTGGGGTGTTTCATTGTTGAGATGTGTGGGCCCGTGGGTGAGGGCGTCATCCCCATGGAATGCGCTGTGGCCACCAGCGTGGGTGTTTTTTAATTGTAAAGTGCTGGAAATGCAGCAACACTCACAGATTAAAAATGCTGCCTTCATTTGAAATTATCACTGATGACAGCCGACGAGCCAAAACATAGAGGTTTCATTTGTATATGAAACAAGTACATCTGTCATTAACTTAGAAAATTCACAGTTGTTGCTGGAGCGACTGCTCCTTTGCATAACAACTCTATCCAGACAGCTTGTGAGTGAAGTTGCACCTGAACCATCTTGTTCCAGTACTGTGACCAGACAAAAGGAGGTTGTTGAGGGCCTTTGGGTGGGAGAGGAGCAGTGATGGGGGCAGGGTGCTGGGAAGAGGAGGCTTTCAAGAGAGAGGCACTGGAATCTGGAATATGTGCTATGTCTGGTGGAGTCTTCCTGCATGACAAGCAGGAAAAAGGAGTGGAGGCCTCTTTCTGAATGGCAAGAGTGTGGTAGCATCTGTGTGCATGTGTGTGTGTGTGTGTGCGCATGTCTGATGGTAGAGTGTGGAATATGTGCAGGCATAAGTGTATGTGTGTTTGTGTATCTCTATGTGTGTGTGTGTGTGTGTGTATCTATGTGTGTCAGAGAGAGATATCCAAGCCTAAGGGCATTTCTGGACATCATCTGAATTGCTAATCAGCTTCACCCTTGAGTATAGCGCAGGCACTGATCTTCTGCTATATCTACTGCTCTCCAGCTAGTCAACAGACTGACAAACTCAACTGCAGCACCTCCAGATCCGCTCCTTCTGCCAGGAACGCTCCCTGCTAATCCAAACGGAAAGCTAACATTTCCAGAATTTTCTGTCAGCAACTCTGATAAAAAGCATTGTTTCAAAACTTGCATGCATCCTCCTCCTTCTCCTCCTCTGAGGCATCTGTTGGATGCAAATGGCTGCTGCCGCCTGTTTTGTTTAGGAAGGGATGGATCCAAAAACAATGGGCCAGGCCACACACACGGGGCCCTGTGCTGCCGGGGCTTTGCCAATGTAAACGCAGCGCCATGTTTTTTTGCATGGAGCGCAGATGCCACGGATGCTGCCGTGTTTGTGCAGAGATGAAATGCGAGCTGGGTGAGGTTGTCTGGCACTTCGCTCCAGCCAGAGGTTCAAATGGCCTGTCTGGAGCTGAGTCTAAACACACACACACACACACACACACACACACATACCACAGACCACTGGTTGCTGTTTTCTGAAAGAATATTTATGTTTTGCTTTGTTTTTTGTGCATGTTTGAGAAAATATGTGTATGTGTGTTTGTGTCCTTGTGCACTATGTCCATGTGGGGCCATGTTTTTGTATTTGTGGTCATCTGTGTGATTTACACAGGCAATATCTTCTGTGCAGAGTTTGATTCTACAGTTGCAGTAAGACAACTGAAAAAAGACGAGCACAGCACAGTCACACTACACTAATCTTTAACCTGAGACCTGATCAGTGATCAGTTAGTCCATCATCTGGATCATCTGGACAACTTTGGTCTCTTACACTATATTCACCAATATATACACCATTTCTCTCTCTCTCTCTCTCTCTCTCACACACACACACACACGCTTCAGTGGAAGGAGAGGTGTCAGATTGGCTAATGGAGCCAGAGTAAACCCAGCATATTGCTCTTTCATTCCTCTTCTTGCTTAAGAATGAGACGTTTCATCTCCTCTTGCCCTTCTTGTTTCTCATCCTGTCTCCTACCCTCTTTGCTACAGCTGAGTTTCTCCTGTCTGAGGGTGCTGGTGGTGCTGGGGTGCTGGGCAGTACCCCCCCCCCACACACACACACACACCCCAAACCTTCTGGACATTTTTTCCCAATGTTCAAAGCAGGACAAATGTTTCTTCAGGGCTTCTGTAGATTAAAGGCAACATGCTTCCCCCTGTCCTCTGACAGCGAGATTGCACACCACTGACAATTTATCTGCCTCTAACCTTTCATCGTCTCATCATTTCAGATGGAAAATGTGTGCTTTCTTTTTTTTCTTTTCCAGCAGCAGAAGGAAGAGAAGCAGAGTCACGTGTGAACTCCCCCGGCCACACTGGATCTTCTAGATCACCTTCATGCTACCCGTGAAACCGCTTTATTAAAAAGAATCTAAGTGAGCACACAGGCTGTACATCTGGTAAACAGGCGTAATAAGTACAGACATTTTTGTCTTGGGTGTAAAAAAAACAATGAGCAGAGAGAGACAGAGAGAGAGAGAGGGAGATGGAGAGAGGAGGAGGGCAGACAGACTTCAAAGCGAGGGATGGAATTTGGTTTTAACAAGCCCCTAGGTGAGACGACCCACTAACATGAGGTGTGTTAGTGCACACAGCACTCAGCCGCGGCTGCGTCACGCCGGTGTCCCGCCGGGAGCTCTCACACGTCGTGAGACGCACAACGAGGAGAGATGAAA